>JACVVK020000182.1:570000-587500 GCA_018292915.2 Batillaria attramentaria | reverse complement strand
CTCATCTCTCTATCTCCCAATGTTTGCCTCCATCAATACAGAGATGGTGAAATCATATTATAATTGTATAATCCATCCTTCAGGAACATGGCTGATAATCTCAACACCGTGCACACACACACACACACACACACACACACACACGCCAAGTCGGGTCATGTTTTTTGTGTGTGTTTTTTAAAAATTAATTTGGCAGCTGTGCCTACACTAAGAGCAACTGATAAAGAAGTCATAGACAGAATCAGTGAAACAAGGCACTTGATGTTTTTGCGCATTCTCTTCTTTGCAAGGTATCTAGACCTTCGCCTATCGTATCTTTTCTTGTGAACTTTGACGACTGATTTTCATTACGAACGAACCATTTAAACAAATGACCACCACTGAGTGCGATTTGACGACGACACGATGTTACCAAAGGCCTTCTCAATAGATTCAGTGAATTCTCAACCTCCAGGCATATTCCGATAACGTCCATCGCAAACTTTGAATGGCACTCAACATCGAATATGTTCAGCTTTGAGCAGTAGCTACCCCCTGATGTTTTGCAAGGGATAAAGCAAGCTCAGTCGTGGGTGGGGGTGGGTGTTTGGGAGTTTAACGTCCTTTTCCACCACGTATGGGTGATATCAAAGACGGGGCAACGAGAAAAAGGCCAGGACAAATATGTGGCCCCAGCCGGGATTCGAACTCACGACCCGAGCATTGGGAGTCCAACGCTCTACTATTCGGCTATCCCGGCTCCCCCTGCAAGCTCAGTCGTAAAACAACAAGTGAAATGTCTGTTTGTTTAAGGGTCGTGGTATTTTTGTTGTTGTTGTTGGAACGACAGCTGATCACGGTGATCGCTGGATGAGTTTTTTTTTTTTTTTTTTTTTAATAGCAGCTGATGCAAAAGGTTAAAAGCTTGAGTCAGTGTGCACGTGCAGATTGGGGCGGCAGGCTAAGGTACAAGTACCTACAGCACAGACTGTAACCTCCCTAGACAAGATCCTTAGACCTTTTCAACGCTCGAGGCAGCTCCTCCGGCAGCAGAATATGGGGAGATCATCAGCGGAGATATAAATGCTCAGAAATTGGCCCCATCGCTCTATATATCTCGCGGAAATGTCTGCGAGAATGCATAATATTGACAGGCGATTGGAAATGATGCGCGTCGCATTAGAACTACTCCATCTCCTCACGTGGCCCCGTGCTGGCAGCCCGCAGCAGGTGAAGTCATCAGCACCACGGTTTACTTTGCCACCTTTTTCATAATGCACCCCCCTCCCCCCACTCCCCCAGCCCGACTTGCCGTTTTTCACCTGAGAAGATGTCTACTCCAGACCTGCCCACTCCTACCGAGGAGGGGATCGGAGTAAGAAGGGTGGAGTGTAGCGGAAAAGGGGTGAGGGAGGAGACGGAGGGTAGGAAGAAAACTGCAGGGATTGGATGATTTGATATTTTACTTTAGAGACAAATATGTGTTCGCGTTGCACGTGCATGAAGTCAGGAAGATCTAAACAGAGGAGAGGTGTTTTGAATATCCCTAAAACATCCCTTGTCTTTGTTCCTCAACCGATGGAATGAGAAAACCAACAGCGGTTTGGTAGTACAGTAGCGAGAAATAAACAGAAAGCATCAGCTACATCTGCTCATCTGCTGGCTTGGAATAGCCGATCAGTCAAGCAGCTAACTTGCTAACAACTGATATGTGACGTAACCGGTGATGTTGTTTAAACTGACTCCATCTCTTTTCTCAACAGATACATTTTTCAAGATGGGAGAAAGAAAAAAACTGGGTCATAAATTGCCCTGAAATGAAAACTATTTTGTTAATTTTCCGAGCATCGTAAGCGATGAAGCACATGAGCAAACAACATACGGCAGACTTGTTTTCGCCCTGTGATCACGTGGCGCTTCGCTGCAAGACTGTTTGTTTGGGCAGGGGATCGCCGCCCCGGAGAGAAAACTGTTTTGCCCAGATATAAAAACTGACGTTGAGAAGAAGGTTTGTGTATTTTCCTAACGCAAAACGTGTGGAAGAAAAATCGCCTGATGCGGCGAGCTGTTGTAATACCTCACTCGGAACACACACGGAGTTTAACGGCCGTAGTCACAGGAAAGTCAAGTGCGTTGTGGGAGACACAGTGTAGCTATTCAGAGGAGGAGAAAGCCGTCTGTCACACACACACACACACACACACACACACACACACACACACACACACACACAAGAGCAGTTTATCTATGCCGGAGATGAGCAACTTCCAGTCAGTGCCAGTGGGAAAAAAAACTGATTCAACTGAACAGACGCAGTAACTATTGCATCAGCCCGTGCCGTGAGCTCCCCAAAGACTATCTTAGAACTCTTTCACTTTGTTTGACTCAAATGCTAAAATGCAGATTGGGTGTCACGTGAGAGAAATGTGTGTCGTCTAAAAACGATCTGACCAGAAGGCCGCGCGTACATTTGGGCTCTTCTGTATCTTAGCAAACACGGTCAACGGAAGGCTTTTATTTTGCACGTGTCTCGGTCATGCTCATGTCGTGCTTTTGCGAACAAAGCAGTAATTAAGCAACTATGCAGAAACAACACTGGATTAGTTTTTCTTTTTGGCGTTCGTCTTTCACAGCTTGATATCAGTGTCAAAGCACAACTGACAATTTAAGCGAAGTACAACAATTTCAGTTGACGAGTCATTTGTGACGGCTGAAAAAGGTTGAGGCTCAAGCCCAGACATAGAAACAAAAAACAGTTTCTGGCATAGTCTGGTGGCTGTTGTTTCCCTGCACACTTTGACCAAGCGATTTTTTTTTTCTTGCATGGGTTCTGCAGCTCTGTGACCGGCACTAGGCGGGTGATGGTGAAGTCAGGTTGGTCTGTTTCCGTCTCTGTCCGGGACACAGCTGTGAATCTCGCCACGCCAGCCCGCGCCTCCAAACTGCCGCTACTCCGACCGTGAAATGAGGCGCTGTTGAAATTAGTGTAGGGTCAATCTTTTCGCACATTTTTTCTTTGATAGCACCGAAGCGCTGCTGATAGAGCAAAAGAATTTTCGCTTGAGTCTGTGGCGAAGAGCAGGCATCTTGACTGTAGTCGCCACGACCAACACATTGAAAGCAGTTTGAGAGGGGCAGGGAAGGTCGTCGAAGTTCAGTTCCGGGTACAAATGCATACAGCTGTTTGGACCAAGGTGTACTAACGATGAAATAACAGTAATCATATTAATATCATTCTCATTATCATAATTATTTCGCCCCATCCACAACTGACATTAGAACGAAACGAGAACGAAATGAAATTGGTAAGGGCTTCTAAAGATGACTGTCATTGGACTGGTGCCTGGTGACTGATGACTCGGCTTCCCTTCGTCTGTCAAAGTTCTTGTAGGTGGAAAGAGGACGTTGTACACACTGGAATTAAACTCACATGCACACAATAGTTACCTTCCATATTCCTATACATACCCAGTCGTTCTCCCTAGCGAGGGCCGCAGGCAGATAACTGTGGTGTGGAGACCCGGGCCGATTTGACAAGAGGTAAGAAACAGCAGCTTGACAGAGCAGCTCGCACATAACGAGCGCTGTCAGAAAGATGGACGACCCTGTGGGCGATGTAGGTCTTGCAAAGAAAAACATTGCACTCGCAAGCAGGGAAAACCGTGTTGAACAACAGTTACATTTGCACGGGCCATGGATACCAGAACATGGGGATGGATGCTGTGGTGGTCGGGGTGGGGGAGCGGGTAAGAGAGAGAGAGAGAGAGAGAGAGACGTTCTGTCACCGCGAGTGTAACTGGAAGAATGGCTTCAAGCAATGTTGTAGACAAAGAAAATACCGAATCAAATCCGTCCGACGATCCAATCTACCGAGCGTACCGTCCAGTACCGTCCAGTACAGCTTGTCATAGCTACACACTGACCCTAGCCAAAGAATCTGAAGGTCCAAAGAAAAATGTTGTGTGAGTAAATCCAGTTCGGGCTTGAGAGCGTGAAATCTTTCAGATGAAGTAAATGAGCGGACTGCTATGGCCGTACAGCACGGCTCAATGTGCTGATTTTCTTCACAGACACAATTACCATGTCTTTCCCCACAGAGAGGAGGCGTGCTGGGGATGAGCAGGGCGGCCATTAGAGAGTCAGAACAACTAATTAGTGTTGGGAGCACGCGCCTGTTGACAGGGCTGCGATAGCGCAGGCAGTCAGCAACCGGCGATATGTGCCACTGCTACCTGCCGTCAGGCCAATTTGTGTCCAACAATGGTTATACGGGGGTGTGGCCCAACAAGTCACGGCCAATCTCTGTCAGTACGACAGGTTTACAGCGGCCAGGAGACGCGCGAAACTGTCTCAATACAACAAAAACAACGATGGTGCTCTATTGCACGGTATTTGAAGTGAACTTCGTTTCTACCGTTTGCTAACTGACCCCACTGACAGCCGGGTCTCTGTGTTACTATGATGTGATTTTCCAAAGATTTTGCCGTTATATTTCCACTCATTCTAAAAGGGTGGTCGCATCACGCAAACTGATGCTTTGAAAATTTGTTAAGATTTTCAAAAAATCGCGATCAAGTGAACTCAGTGGAGGAGAAAGGGAACAAGTGTATTTTTATTTGTCATGGCGGGAAGGAAGTTTTTTTTTAAATTTCTGGTTGTCATTCACGACATTTGTAAGTGATGCAGACGTGCCTGAGCTCCGGCTTTCACAAGAAATGATTACAGATGAAATAATAGAACCATTAGTGTCTAATTTCGAGCCAACTTAAACACACGTTACCAGGCAGACGTTTTCAAACATCTTCCGCCTCCCACACCCTGCCCCTGCTCCCTGATCCACAGTGAACAGTGGGGAAGTAAACCCGCCAAGAATGTGGTGAAAATGCTCTGTTTTTCCCTGTGGAAATGAGTCTCATTAGCCCGCCTGCCGGTTCCGCCTGACGATCGCTCACCGTGACGGGCCAACAAGCGACAGGTCGTACCCGAGAAACAAGGCCGCGCCGCTTATCTCAGCACCACAGTAATGCAAAACATTAGTTAATGGCAAAGCCTATTTCACTACGGTGTCACCTACAAATTGCCTGAAATACTGCTCCTACCCTCGTTTAGCCTCTAGCGGTTGTGGAGTGTTGGTGTTTTGGTTTTGTTTTCAGGCGTTTTTGTTTGTTTAACTCTCTTACTCTCTCTCTCTCTCTCTCTCTCTGTGAACTACTCAGTTCAGAACTCAGCCTCCCGAAAAATCCACCTCAAACCTGAGGTGGCCTACTTGCTGCGCGGCACCACTGAGAGACTCGAGTATGCGGTGTTTTTTTTGTTTTGTTTTTTTTCGCCGGGCTGAGCCGGTGCTGAACTGCACTACCTAAATCCTGTCCGGGGAGATTATTGAATTATTGAATAAACCCACATACAACTCATCAGGTACTACCAGCAATGTCAACAACCTAACTTTTTCAGTGCACAGTCTTACGGGCGACCACTGACAAGACTGTGACGCCGGCGTGCGAGAGGTGAACACAACTCAAGAACAAATGACTTGACTGAGACCGGACTGATGCACTGCCGTCATCCTCATTAGAAGTTTGGGATGTAATGTTTTATAAAAAAAAAATACCGCCGAATGATCGGTTTCTGGCTCATATTCCAAACGCTGTCTGACAGGCTGTATCTGTCGGAAAGCAGGAACTAGAAGCTCTTTTCGCTGTGCACGGCACAGCATTCCACCATCACTACGTGTGGCTCGCTCTATCGACTGCCTGTCTGTTTCTCCACGCCACGCCCACACCAACGCGCGCCAACTCTGGCACAGGTCTCACGTACACGTCAGTCATTCCAATTACTGGCATAATAAGCAGCTCGCCCGGGGCCTCGTGCAGACCATGGGTATACCATCAGTCAGTCTCACGAATCATGATGCTGGACGGATAGAGAAACATCAGCCCAGAACTCACTGACGAGGAAAAAGGCTGATCATGTATATGATCGTGGCACCAAAGCGCAGTGTGGACTGGCTCAGTCAGTTTGCATCTACTGAAGTACTTTTTTCTTTAAGTCTTCCGCCCAAACCTTGAAACACATATGATCTGAAATTTTGTTTTAAAAACCGACAGAACGAAAATGCATTGTTTTTAATGGAAACCCCATACCCCACTTTTTCTTCTCTTTCTAGTGCCTTGTGAATGTTTGTATCTTGGCTGACCGTCCGCGGAAAATCCTCGGTAAGCCTCGGACCGTACTGAGTATTGTGAAAACCGTAAGACGCCCCGCATTAAAATGAAGTGAGTGAGATTCCTTACAAGTGGTTTGCTGTACAGCTTGTTGACTAGGACTTGATCCCAATCAGCGTGACCCCACTACGGCTTTATCCCGATCATCAGGCAGGTCGGTCCTTTGAAGTCAGGTATCTGTTGACTCAACCACTGGCCAGAGATCAGGAACCTGCTTGAGACGCCTACCACACAATGCCTGGCCAACAATGACAACACGACCAGTCTTCTCAAGGGGGACTTCACTCGCGCTAATCAGCACTCGCCATCAGCATTACCGGTCCTTGGCTCGCTTGAGTTACCTCCCTTTCGCTTTGAAGCAGATTATCTTCCACTAAGTGGAGTAATTCGCTGCTTTCTTGTCATTAAAAGTGTTTTCTCAATAAATGGTTTGTTGAAATTTTCCTAACCTGGTCTAAGCGGGCGAGCCATTACTAAAGCCGCTGTCGATAATGGGGTGAGAGCTGGCGACAGTGAGGCACAGCCCGGGGTCCGGGGCCGTGTGAGTCAATATTGGTGCCGTGACGCCGATCACCCACAGTCTACAGTATTCTAGTGACGTCACAAGGCACCGCAGCGCTGTGGGAAAATCACCTGCCCATACTCAGTGGACCACGGCAGTCTCACCGTAACTCACATAGAAAGGAAGACTAGTAGTGTTTTGAATTAGATTTTTTTTTAAATTTCGTGTTTAACGAGATCACCAGCAGTCCTATCAATTCACAGCCCTCTCCTGCATTTCACATTAGTCATCTATGAAAAAGCGGCTTACTTCTTGTTGTTGTTGTTGTTGCGTGTTTGATATTACAGGCGACAGTCTATTTCAAGATCCAGTGATACACGTGATCATGTCTTGGAATGGTCGCCCTCCTCATGTTTACCATTTGGTCAGTGTGCCAGAGAGCATGCATGTTCTACACTGAGTGTGCGCCGCAGAGACATGTATATATATATGCTACTCTCCAGTTTTGTGGAGAGGGAGAGTAGCGACTGGCTTTGCAGCGCAGAATGTAATTCGTTGCCAAAGCTCATCCCTCCATTGGACCCGGCCATCACTTATAGTAATACAGTAATCGGGTTCCCCGGATCGTAAGTTTTATCATCCACCACCGCGAGTGTTAAGATGTCCGTCTTCTGTGTGTACAGTATCCATGTATTTGCTTTCGTCTGAGCTGATTTTCTTGGCCAAAACAACAATTACTGTTTATACACAAATAAAACAGCACAGAGATCGGCAGACACAGGAACACGTGCTGGTATTAACAAATGTTATCACAATTTGTATGATCCACAGTGTAATGTGATTTCCACAAGAACGATTGAGACAGTGGCCAGTGGGTATCGTTCCTTGACCCGTAACCCGCACTGTCAACAAACGGCTCGGGTCGGATTTCCACATCAGGGGAGGTACCCATGCGTGAGTGAAACGAAGTGGTGGTGATTTGATCTGTTTGTATGGACAGCTAACCGTAATGATCGCAAATGGATCCGACTTTGATAGCGGGAACAGAGCCCTCTGATAGCATCTACCGCTCGTTTACTGTCGATCAGACTAGGAAAGAATGCTTCAAATCCTTCACAAGAATGAGAAAAATGCTTTTGAGCAGCATGGCGACACAAACAATGGGTACCGAGCAGCCTGGCAGTTTCTGCAGCAGCTGGAGAGCGACAAGGGCCGAACATGGCGGACAAGACACGCAAAAAATTAAAAAGGAGCAATGGTTACACAACTGACTTTGTCAGATTCTTCACAACAATGCGTTGAAAGAAGGACAGAAAGAGGAAAGAGATGATTGTCGTGTGGTGTTATCGGTGGACATTTTGCTGAGAAGATTTTTGCCGCTGATTTTGATAAAGTGCCCCACTGGAAATTCATCACTATATGCAGGTTGTGTCGCATGTATACATCATGGGGGTTTCAAGGCCGGAATTAAACAACAACAACAACAACAAAACCCAAACACCCCCCAAATACCCCCCCCCCAAAAAAAAAAAAAACAAAACAACAACAACAACAAAAAAAAACCCCAACAAAACCAACAACAACAAAACCAACAACAACCAAAAACCAAAAAAAAAACCCCCAAAAAACAATAACAAAAACAAACAAACAAACAAATAAACAAACAAACAAACAGCGTTAACCAGAGACACTAAAATCTGGTTTTGCACGTAGGCACATGCTTCATTGCTTGATCATTTTCCAGAACCAGGCTTCACTTAGGTCATGTGACCGATACCGTGTGATATAAACGGATTAAAATCAATCTGTCTGAACTCGTCCCTACCCACGGCGAAAGACTGTTTCCCGTTATAAGTCTGAGATGTCAGTGTTAATCTCATTTTGGCTCCGCAGAAAGTTGAGTGTGTGTGTGTGTGTGTGTGTGTGTGTGTGTGTGTTGGGGAGAGAGAGAGAGAGAGAGAGGTGAGGATGGAGGGAGCGGGGTGGGGTTGCATGGCGGTCTAACGGTTGTCGTTTCGCTTGCCACGCGTATGACGGTCGCTTGCACACGGCCTTCCCTCCCCTGCCAGCCTCTGTCTCGTGTGCCCGGCAATTGAATCAGAGTAAAGAAGCTTGAAGAATTGGATTCGGTTCCGGGGCAAACTTGCTGCTCGCTTCACTCGGACGACACTGGGTGAGAAGAGGGAGTCGCCGTGACACAATGGGCACCACTTCCCTCCATGACTGGCGCATAGACAGCGTCAATAGGCCCTGCCGCTTAATACCAATTTATCTAATCTTGTCGCCAGCCGACCCGAAGGGGACCACATCAAATGAAATCTATCAGCCCCCAAACGCACTTTAATTATGGAATAAATCTTCGATTGAGGCGCTAATAGTCCCCCATCTAATCTTTCCGGCTACAAATTGAATGTTTTAAATCTTGTTGGGGAGGACGCTTAATCGGGTTGGCGGGTGCCTAGATTTCAATTTCTCATTTCGCCGACACCAGGTCTAAAACAGTATTTAATTAGCCGCCTCTCCATTCCTTGCGGCTCTGGTCCGTATCCTACCGGTTCCTAGACAGCCTCGGGTGATGTTCCTCCGCTCGCCAGTTCCGGAACTTCTCTCTCTCTCTCTCTCTCTCCAGTCCTTTATAGTGTGATCATTTCAGGATGCGCTTAGCATCAAACACTTCCAACCAGTGCTTTTCTTGCCGGCGTATCATCGCGCCTCTGTGTCCCCGGCAGTGATTTCCATTTTAATGAAATTGTGATCGCTCTAATCACTCGCCAGAACCTCCCAGGCCCTCGCCCAGTCAGATTTGCCCAGTCTCAGCCGGAAAACGTCCCGGGAAAATTGAAATAAAACTATTACCTGGCTATAAGTTAGCGACGGCGTTCATTTGGCCTCCGTCTCCCTAATTTCGGGCCCTAATCCCCTCTCGCGCACATGCACGGGCGGTGTGGACGCGCGGTATTAGTCGCCAATCCAATGGCCGCCAGCGTCGCGCGGCCAAAATCCCCCCAAAGTCCCCTATCATGGCTGACGGAAACGCAACTTGGACGGGAAATTATACGAATCGAAATAAACGAGTGCGAGAAACTGGGGCCGTGTGGCAGGGTCGCGAGAGGGGGGTAATCGTCGGGTGATTTTGGAGCGCGGTCAGGGAAAATTTGTCCTTTCCACTCCTCCCTGAGCCATAATTGCGGGCGTGAAGACAAAGTGAGAGATAAATGTGGGATACAGACGACGCTAAAAGCTTTATTAAGTGGGCGTAATTGGCTCTTTCATCACCCTGATTCATTTCTTTCAGATCTCCCCTCGCTCCTGGCACGACTAATGTCGTCAAAGGACCAGGCGCAGAAATGAAAACGAATTGAGGAAAAGTAGATACCCCTCCTAAAAGAAAGCAAGTGCATAGCTCCGGGAAAGAAAACCTGGGCTCGTGAATGTCCCTTTGATGCCGTGAAATAAAAACAGAACTACAGTTATCTTGGTGCAATTCCATCCCAGTTTCGGTTGCCTGGAGAAAAAGTCCGGATTAGATTTGGAAGCTGTTTTTGAGTGGAACTTAATTTCTTGCAGCGCTGGCGAAGTGAGCCGTTCAGCGAAGACAAAAACATGATCGTGGAGGATCTCGTGATTGTATCTTTAGTGCAGAGACTTAAAAAAAAAAAAATTGTTTCTCACAGAGAGGTTGATTGATTGAGAGAACTCTATACCACAAGGATTGCAAGTTTATACTCAAATGTGCTTGTGCGATAATCTTTACTATGATAGAAAAGAACTGAGAAATACATGAACGAAGGAGGGAGCTTTATTTTCATACTATATGACATTAAATATTATTGTTTTCAAATCAACCGTTCATAAAAAACATTACATTAATAAAAACTGCGGCCGGGGGGGGGGGGGGGGGAGGAGAGAGAGAGAGAGAGGAGAGAGAGAGAGAGAGAGAGAGAGAGAGGGGGGGTTCTTCCTCGCGAAACAAATGTATGCTTGAAAATCGCTTTCGCGGAGACCGAAAACTTCGACACCTATTTTAAAGGTCACAGATATGACAAGCACTGCCGGAGGCACGTTGTCAGTAATCTGTCTTTTTTAAAGTGTTCTTTGAGGATTCTGTTTTCTCTTTGCTACAAAAGGTTCCGGACGCCGGGTTGTCACATCATCTCGGGCATAGATGACGATGACTATCCGTGGGGCGATACAGCACAACCCTCTTAGGAGTGATGGACACTGGCGAGCCAGTGTGGTTAATGTTTTTTAGATTTAAAAAAAGGAGACAGTCTAACCTGCGCATTTTCTCTTACTGTAGACTTGATTGGACATATAGAGTGGAAATGGTGAGTGTTTGTCCGCTGTCTTTAGCGGATATCTGAACTGACACAATTACAACATTTACAGGCGTATCACCATCAATTATGGTTTTAGCGATTTGAATGATGTCTATGAATACTGGACTTGAACAGTATTAGTAGGTATAATTTCAAAAGTCCGATGTTTGAAGGATACAGAGAAGGTCCTGGTCAAGCAGCTAGCGGTGTCATGTGAATGGTTTTACTGACAAATACACGTGTCTGTCATGGCCGATGCCTGCCTTGTCCTACACCGATACAGTGTTAGTGACTAATGAACGTGTGACATAAAAATGACGTACTATCAATTTGTCTTCATTGGTAGGCTAACCGGCCCAATTGTCCTCATCAGCACAACTAATGTAGCGAGCCAATCATCTCTGAGCCGATCTATTTGAAGGCCTCTCACACACTTCATTGCTCGCAGTAATAGCTCCATATCTCCCCGTCTTTTGCCCTTTCAGCGCCGGCAGCTTTTATGACAGGCAATTTCTTACAAGGGTACGAGGAAAAATTGACGGCAAATTTGCCGACTCGTTTGCTAATTTCTGTGACTACTGAGTAGCGAACACGAAATCAGTCATCCGGATTGAGGCGTGTTTAAGGGATATGCGCGCGCGCGCGCGCGCTCGTGTGTGTGTGTGTGTGTGTGTGTGTGTGTGTGTGCGCGCGCGCGCGCGCGCGCGTGTGTGTGTGTGTGTGTGTGTGTGTGTGTGTGTGTGTGTGTGTGTGTGTGTGGTTTGGAAAGAAGAAATTAACCTTCCCTCCTTAGTGTCAGCGGTGGGGAAGATTTCAAGAGAGAGAGAGAGAGAGAGAGAGAGAGGGGGGGGGGCCTCGGCCTGCATCTTTGATGTCACCAGCGTCTGTGTTTGGACAAAACAAGCGCGTGCCTAGTGAATGGGAACCAGTTTGTCACGTGCATGTCTGTAAATGAAGCCACTTTCCACGACTGTCTACATGGGATTGTGGGGAAGAAAATACTTCATGAACGGAGAACACACACACACACACACACACACACACACACACACACACACACACACACACACACACACACACACACACGGGTACGCGTGTAATAATGTCCGTTTTTGTTTCAGTTCCTTCCTCTAAGTCCTACGTGTCACAGGGTTTCTGTGATTTTCACACGGAAAGGAAGACTGACGTTGAGACTGAGTAGAGTGGCCGGAATGTGTGATGGTGTTGGTGCTGCTGGTGGGGTGGAGAGGGGGGAGGGGGTGGTGGTGATGCGGGTTTCTTGGGGGGGGGGGAGCATACGAGACGCATTATAACTGGAAAACAAACAAACAGATGTGTGTGAAGTGCGGGCAGCAAACACCAACTGGACCAGACATTGCAACAGCTGCCTAACCACTTCACGACACAGCCAGATATGAGACTATGAGCAGGCAGTCTCAGGCTGGGGCGTTGTACCCTTCTTAAACTCTTACTCTCCAGCAAATATCTATATCATAAGGCAAAGACGGATATCACTGTCAAATTAATACCAGTAGCTACCGGTGACATTTTGACATCCAGCGCTGAACGGATTGTATTCTCGACAGTATACATATCTGGAACATCATACGCTCATGACTTGACTCGTGACATTGTTTTTGTGTTGATGAGAAGTGTCGTATTCTGAATGAAGCGAAAAGATGCATATTAAAACACTGAGAAGTTACATTCACATAAAATTTTATAAAGCAAAGTTTATGTCAGAGTCGTTAACCTCGCAGTTTGAACAAACAAACAAACAAACAAACAAACAAACAAACAAATTTTTAAAAAGTTAATGTCAGAATCGGTTACATCTCAGCTGGAAAACAAACAAACAAACAAACAAACAAACAAACAAACAAACAAACAAACAAACAAACACGACTGTTTTTGTTTTAACGTTATTCGTCAATAAGGAGAACTTGATAGTTTAATTTAAGAAAATTATAGCAAAGGTGATTAAACGCAGTAATGCAGGATTTTCCAACCTCAGCCCCAAATTTGGACTCACGCATTAATGATTAGCTCTCTAAGTTACTAGTGTATCTAAAGACCAAGATTCATATGTATCAAAAACTAGTTTCTTTCTATAGGTTGGTTAAACCGCTCAGTCTTGCTCGAGGACGATGTGTAATCAGGTATGTGGTAACAGAATGAAAGATCTACATGTTTGCCAGTGGTGACGCGGTTTTGAAGTTTGCTCACTGGCCAATCAGAATTTGGCTCTTTTCCGCTACTCGGCACCGCACTTACAGCGCCACTTTAAAGAAAGGGGAGACGACTTCACAGTTGCTCGCCAGCGCTATAATTGGTCCCTTAATCATTTAAGCAAAGGGTTTGTCAAGTCCTGACTACAACATACCAGCATTATAACCTGCAAAAAGAGATGGCAGCGTTTGAGTGAAGGCAAACCCATGAAGTGTATTGATATGTAACCGCCTTTCATCTACTGACGAAACGGAAACAGAATACACAGAAATAAATTCAAAGGGATATGTACTTTTCTGCTAATGACTATAAACTGTAGACCAGTTTGGAGTGGACGTGGCGCTGTGTGAAACACGCATACCTCACCTTCTTCTCCCTCGTACTGCGTATTTGATCAGCTCGACATATGATACTGTTGATCGCTTGGCACCATTTGACTCATGTTTGCAATAGGAAGTATGATTTTTCTCAGTTTCTCCCTCAGCACTCGCGTGGAAAGGTGCTAGCGGTGGAAGGAACATTAGCTGTTGAAAGTAGGAATATTTGCAAAATGTGTTTTGGGGTAGCGTCGCACCAAGTACGAGTAAATCATTCCCTAGATACACAGCCGGCCTCAGAAAGAAAATAATGCATGGAAAATAACTCAAGGAAGGATGGCCCAAACATTGGGCAAAGAATTATCACAAAGCACTATTTTGTCTCTAAACACGCGTGCTAAAGCCATCAAAGTCGCCGCTAACTCATGCAGCGCGCGCCTCTACCTCACTCTTTCACCCGCGGCTGCCCTCGTCTTCAAAATAACCCACAGCAGTGCAACACGGCAACACGCGCACGACAACGCACGTGCACTGCACGTCCATATCAAGTACCATGGAACCCGTCCACATACACAAATGACACAAGAAAAATGGCATGGACGCAGGTTTCGCGTGATTGACTACAAAGATAGGCGTACATAAATAATTGTGACAAAAATTCATCAAAACCATCAATAAATCAGTATAGATTTCAGACAACGGAAGAATAAAATGATGATAGCGCATAGCCATGCCATCTTTAAAATACCAAACAAGCTACAAACTCTGTGTGTGTGTGTGTGTGTGTGTGTGTGTGTGTGTGTGTGTGTGTGTGTGTGTGTGTGTGTGTGTGTGTGTGTTTCACTAATATACTTGCAAAATATATTTTTTTCAAGTCAGAGAAATATGCAATGACAGAAAATGGGAGCAGTTAAAAGAGAATCATTGTATACATTTTTTTGGGACTTATGTCAGTTTTGCACTTTTGAATGATCTTGATTTTTTTTTAAAGAAAGTGCACGACAGGCTTCACAAAAGAGAACAGTGCCGTTCCTTCACTCCACACTAGTTTGTGGAGGGGAGATGCCATGGTCGGCTCTCATGCGTGAAAACGGCTTGCCTGCTCTCCGGCAAATGTTTCGTTTTGCCACATCAACGATTAATGTGGATCCATCAAAGACTCGTATGAAGGGATCTTGGCTGTTTCTGCAAACAAACACAGCCTTCTGCCGTGTGATGTCCATATTTACCACATTTTCTTTATACGCCGAGGCTGCTGTCGATAGACTGTAAGACTGTTACAATACGAGTACATCAGTACACAGGAACAGTCACTTTTCTCTAGCTGTGTCTTTCATACAGTCTCCAAACTTACTCGTACGCGGCTGTTTGGAAAGTGTCAGCTGAATTCAACAAAATTTAACCTTGAATGATCGAATTCTCACGACATAGGTTTGTTTTTGTTTTCCGCGCATTTGACTGACGCATGTCGAACCACTGTGTAAAACTGTACAGAAGTGTGTATAGAGTGTTTTTACCTCCGTCAGCGACTCCCGTTTACATCATATACCGAACAGATTCCCTCCACATATGGAGCTTGTGGCGGTTTTTTTTTTGGGGGGGGTTGCTTTTTTTTCGTATGCGAAGCAGTGTAATTGCTACAAGTTGTGTCCGATTTAATAAGGATTTTGCGTATTTCAGATGTCAGAAGAATCGTGTTATCTTGTTCAGTTTCTCTTTGTACAGCACAACGTACCTTTAGGCCATGTTACAGACATAGACTACTGTGTATTTGGTGCTGCGAAGCGGAATCAGATGGACAGGGATTTTTTGTTTGTCTTTTAGTTCCCCCCCCCCCCCCAAACTGAACATTGCTTGTACTTCGTGGGGAGTTTAAAGACTGAGGGTGATCGTTGCCGTGTACCAGGCACGTATCTCCCTCCGAAATATTCCACCACTTGCCGGGACCGTATCATGATCCCAACATTCATACGACACGAGCACTACAGTCATACCATTCTGAAGGCGTCTGACAGACCCAAGTGAACTTCACTCCTACAAGTCCCACATACTGAATTGTTGACAACACTGAGTTGCTGGTGAATGTCGTGACGGTAAATGAATTTAACTTATGGCCTTGGATACTACACTGTATAAAACATGTAAACAAGTAAAAAACGGTCACCAAACATTGATCATCGTAAGTTTAATTGCTTATCGTGTACACTGAAAGGAATCGATTTGTGTTGAGTCTTAGCTGTTGATGTTGTGCAAGTGACACCTTCCAGTCGGTTTAGTGAATCGTGCAGCCGGTTAGGGCTTTTTGCCCATTATTGACAGCCTCTTGATAGTCTGTCTTCTTACTGAGTTTGTCGTCACTGTCATGGTAAGTCTGTCAATACCAGCAACTTAAACGGACAGTATATTAAGCCTTTTTAGGTTGTGAGTGTTGAAAGTTTAATTTGTTGGCTCTACGAAAGTAAAGTTCTGACTTGCGCATTGCCACTGGCCGAAGGCGCTGTGACTGAGTCCCTCAGTTCATTATTCATGGACAGGTTTTCGTTCAAAACACGACCAAACTGAAAGCGGCAAAACTTGCACTTTACCACGTACTCCACAATACCAACACTGAGACAGGAACTAGAAAGTAAGCCTGACTTCAACACTGTCAAACAGGGCGAAGACACACATCTTGTTGAGATCTTCAACGCCGCCTTCATTTCGTGCCTTTCGAGCGTGGCTTGCTAATGAGCATGGTAGCAAAGTTGGTGTTTCGCGAGCTGAAGGAATACATTTTGGAAACTGAGCGGAACTTGTTTACACATCGGCTTCCGTCCGACAAGTTCCTCAGGTTCTTTTCACCGAGTTTGTGGAGAATCTTCCTCTCGTTTATCATCTTGGGTTTTTTGGGGTTTTGTTTTTGCTTTGTTGTTTTTTTCCCCCCCCCCCGTTGTTCTTGTTGTTACTGTGTTTGTGTGGTGTTTCTCTGCTCACTTGCAGTCAGTTCACAAAATCGTATACGTCATTTCCGATTTACTTAAAAGTGCCATCTACTTCCATTTATATTTACTTTTGTTTTTTTGCGTTCTGGTTTCTTCTTTCGTGCTTTTGTATTTTATTTTATTACTTTGGGTTATTTTACCTACTTTATATTATCTCCGTTTACTTCTTTTCACCTTCACTGACTTGCTCCATTTTTCTAAATCTGACTGCCCTTTTTCATTCAAATCACTCTGTGTCTTATATTTCCAAGTCCATGTGTCACTATTGCTGTGAAAAAATATAATAATCTCATGGTCGTTTTTTTACCCTCAAGTTATGCTTTCATTTCTTGTCGTTTGCACAGAGAAAGTACAGGCGATGTGTATGCTAACAAACACACACGCACGCACGCACGCGCGCGCGCGCGCGCAACCCCCCCTCTTCCCCCCGAAAAAAATCGAGACACCCCCTCCCCCCACCCGAAAAAATGAAACAACGACAACATCAACAACAACAACCTCCACTACCACCACCACCCAAATAACCCACCAACTCACCAACAGAAAAACCAAAGAAAAGCCAAAACAAAACAAAACAAAACAAAACAAAACAAAACAAAACAAAACAAAACAACTGACTCAAATCGAAACAAAGCAGCTGTACTACAGCCTCCCCACGCCTCTCTCTCTCTCTCACACACACACACACACACGCACACCGCGCACACACACACACACACACACACACACACACACACACACACACACACACACACACACACACACACACACACACACACACACACCGCACACACACGCACTGTGACTATACAGGCCGGGGTTATGACCGAAAAGAAAGCGATTTGCTGCGGAAAAGAAATGCCGCTGATGGAGCGCGCGATAAAGGCGCAGAATATGATTACTATTATGATAAAGAAATGGCGCCCAGACATTTGTAAACGAGGCAACC